>VNJZ01006826.1:0-22977 GCA_008042795.1 Drosophila asahinai | reverse complement strand
TGGGGTAATCTGGCTCATGGCTTGGGCGGCTTGAAGGATCTGGTCCTTGGTGACCATATCCGTCCGACTGCCCTCGGTGGCGTGCAGGTAGACTTGCTTGATCAGTTCCATGTTGTTCAGCAGCGAGGTAAATGCGATGAAATACGGGAAGCTCACTTTGTGACCCTCGGTTACCTGACAAAATGAAATGCGATCGTTAGAAGGAAGGATTCGGATGATATGCATCTCAGATAGCTACCGAAACAAGGTTGTCCTTGACGCCGGGGGTCAGTAAATGGCGCTTGACCTTAACGATTATGTCCTGGAAGTCCAAGGGGGAGATGAACCCAGTGCCAGCTGGATCCCTGCTACGGAACGCCTCCATAGCGTGCTCCTCGTGGAAGTCGTGCAGTAGCTGCGTAAACTCAGCATAGTTGATAAGGCGTTGCTTCTTCTGCCAGGCGGGGAATGCAAAAAACAGATTAGAATTATGGACTATTTGACATTGCGCTTTTCCTACTCACATCACCAAAGTATCGCTTGATAAAGGGTCCGTCTAAGCTAAAAGGTATCTTTGAGTGCAGTTCGGTTTTTTGTACGACTTCAGCAAAGTCAGCTATGGATGGACAAAAGATTTCTTATTAGCTTTCTTATTTCGTATTAGTTTTTGGGAGTATTACTCACCAAAAGAGACGGTGCCATTGCCCTTTCGGTCAAATAGCTGGAAGGCGGTCCTGTAGAGGGCATCGGGTTTGCAGAGCAGACCCTCGAAGGCCTGGAACTCCGAGAACGAGATGAGGCCATCCTTACTGGTGTCAGCAATGCCAGCTAAGAGGCGCACCGATTCCTGTCAAGAAATAATGAGGAATTTCGGATTATTTTAATAAGATTGATAGGTTTTCACATTAAGGGAAGGTTTGATATTCAAAGTCTTGAAGGAAGGTTTGAAAACTAAATTAATGATCTCCCAGCAGTGTAATAGACTATCAATGGGAAGCAATCGGATTCCCAGTTACAAGTTAGTAGTTCTTGAAGAAAGAATTGCATTTTTTTTGTGATTAATCGTTTGATATTTTTACCTGTGATAGAAAGGTTAATCTTATTATTTAACTGGACATTAGACCGGTAGTCAGCCTCTAATGGGGAGATAAACGGAGCCATAAAAGAAACTGCCCCCGCAGACTTCGGCACCTGATTGAATCAGTTCCATTGGCGGCGGGGGCACCTACGATCAGGTTCGAATCGGTTCTCAGGCCATAAACCTGATAAGCGGACCCATTAAAATAGAATCTGTGACGTTGGCCGGCGGGCACGAGGCAGTCAAGTGATTGTCGCCGGGTTAATTTGTGTGTTTTTTTTTTCAACTTCGCGGGTGGGTCAAGGTCAGGTGTGATTCAGAGTTGGGAGCCAGGGATCTGATTTATGAGTACTTGAGGTGGGGGTGGCACTGGCAGTGGCGCTAGCAGTTATCTGGTGATAAGATACGGCCTTATCGGACGGACGAACTATGCTAAATAACCTTGCAATGACCCGAGTGCAACTAAAGCTTCCTCCGTACTTACGTCGTTAAATGCAGATTCCGAGAAGAGGCCGAGGAATTTTCGCACAAAGTCCTCGCTGGTCATATAGTGCTCGCCATTCTTCTGGAGAGAGGCATACTTCAGGAACACCTCTCGCAGCTTCTCCGTGCCGGCGCGCTTCAAGAGCGAGGGAGTCTGCAGAAAAAGAAAACAAAGAGAAAATTAAAGAAGAAATTACAACACTCTCAAGAACTCTCACTATCAATCCAGGGGTGGAGCCCGCGGGCTACCACATTAATAAGATATTATACGAAAAAGAAAGAAGTAAGAAATTCTGTAAGATTTTGTAAAAAAAATAATGCATAATCATATTTTGTTTAGAATTTTTTGTATAAATTTGTTGTTTAATTTTGAAAGCACTTTTAGAACTGTTCCTTTCGATCACTATTTTCAAATTACATATTATTTAATTACACATTATTCAATATCACGAAAGTTTATATAACGTTATATAAATCACTTTTTTATTTATTCACTTTCACAAATACATTTTGTTATATCCAGTTTTTTTTAGGGGTTCCATAAACCACCCCATAACTACGCCACTGTCCCACTCTCTTTTTGAAACCATGTCTGACGCTCAAGCTCGGGTGCAAAAGCAACACGTGTCAGACACTCAAAAGTCCAAACTTTGACTCACATTTGGCAGATTTTTGGTCAGAGGCATTGCTGTATTTTCAGGGGCTCCTACTTCTGGTTTACTGTTGTTTCCGCAAACAAATGCTGGCGCATCTAATTAGCTCATCAATGCAAACCGATCTAATCCACAGTTGCTCGAGAAGCAACCGCTCCGTCTCTTTTCCCGCGATTAACTGCGAGTGGCGAACGGAGAACCACCACTATCTGTGGGCAAAGAGAATCTATAAGTTGCTCTATGCTGTGGGGGCCGAGAACCAAACTGAGAGTAACGAAAAGAGCGAGTACGGGAGCGAAACTTTTATTTTGAGGGTCATTTTGTCGCTCGCGAATTCTCTTCTAATGTCTCTCTTACCAATCGGCGTAAGGGAGGAGGAATGTTTGAACCAGAATCTTGATAGATCTTTTTGCACATATTCAACCCTATTTTCGAATATATTTTAAATTATTATTACTTTACAATCGTAAAATGTTTGTCTTAGTTAATGAGTTAAGTAAGTAAGAGTAAACTGATAAGATTGGAATTAGGTGGACAATGTTGTAATCTTAAACCCCACATATTAATCAAGGGAGTACGAGTAACGGGTATCTAATGGGACTATCATGTCACACCTTGTTTACTCGCTCTCTTCGATGGTTCGATGCACAATTCCGCCTGAATAATCGCCAAAAAGGTCAGCAGCTCCGTCAACAACAAGTTCAACTTCGATGACAATACCACGCAATGGAAAATATTGAATGTTTTCATAGCTTGCATTTATCAATTGCTCCATTGACGTAATGCGATTAGCACGCGATGAAATTGTAATTTTCTCTTTCGGTTGCCGGGGGTTCCTCTCATCTCATCTCACGTCCCCAGATTCGCTTTGTTTGTGTGCCGAGCGAATTGCGAAAAAACAAAAACAGATTTCATAATAAAATCAGAAACACAAAAACATTTATGGCGCCCCCGGCCGCGAAATTCTGCAAATATGTATGTAATTAGGTTCTGGTGGTTTGATTGAACTTTAATACCCTAGGTAAAACAGGCAGCAATGATTGATATGTTTATCAAAGGTGCAAAAAGCCCTTCATTAACAGTTACTAATATGGATTGCTCGAAATTGAGGTATAACAGGAAGAAGTGGGTGATATAATATCTTTATTTACAGGTAGTACACTTGGGGAAACAAATTTCTGGAAATTAAGGTACTAGCTAAGTACAAACATTTGTTTTGAATATTTATTTATATAAATATTATTGAGCTATATTTGAAAAGTGTTACGTGTGAAATCGTAGCTTTATTATTTTCATTAAGCTTTCTGCTCTTTTTTGATTTAATTTGTGGATTTATTGGACTTATTTTGATGTTCCACCTTTCCCTAATTACGTTGTTGTGTCTACTGGATCCGTCAAAGTGTCGCATTGACCTCTCTCAATCCAATCGATTGGCAGTGGCAATAAACGAATTCGTTCGCCGGCAATTTGCTGCACAATTTGCGATGTCATCAAGTATTTATTGGGAGCCATGAAAATTCGAAAATTGATTTATTCACTTGATGAGCATATATTATTCATATTTATCCTGGCTCGTATATCTGCACTTTTGCTTCATGAAAAAGCAATTAAGCTTCCATGTTGAAATAATGATTTTAAGCGCGTTTTAATTAACGAGGCATAATAATACAAACATAACAACAATGTTTGTAATTAATATTCATTGCATATTTATTGCCTGTGCATTTTCGTAAAGTATCTTCATTAATTCAATGTAGAATGCTATACGGCAGGGATTTTCAACATATTCCAATGTGAATACTTTAAAAATTGGATAAGGAAGGCCTGAATAAATTATTAATATTAGAGAGAGCAAATATGGACCTTTCAGTGTGTTATTCTTGAGCTGATCAAACGACTGACCAACAAAAATGATTTAATTTTTAATTTTGTTTACATATATTCCCTGAAGAATAAGCTCATTTTACATATTGCTTTTGGTTTCACATTTTCCTAGAAAACCTTACTACCTTCAGTGTGTGTGAAATTATCCAAGCCAATCCAATCTGACCGAGCTGGAATGTAATCAAAGGAAGTTCTGCCTAAGGCCCCGGATTCAATTTGTTGCCATTGCACACTGAACTTGAACAGCCCCAAATGAACTTGTGCATGTTTATAAATTCCTACAAGCTAGGGACTGTTTTTTCCTCCTTTCATTCCAGACCAGACCAGCGCCAGCAAGCGGAAAATGTTACACATACGACCCGTGTGACGGCAGACAGCAGCGATATGTTTGTTTGTTTGCTCGGATTTTGTGTCGCTGCCGTCACTAGGCTTGTGTTTGCCTTATACTCCTCTTTCTCCTGTTTCCCCCTCACATTTTCTCCTGACCTCTGCTTTGTTGCATTTGCATAATGAGTTCTTCTTGGCCATGGTCGTCGCCCTGCCTTTCTCCAGTCAAAGGTTGCAGAGGCTGCCCGATTTTCCCCGCCTGCAGAGAGTGGCACGTGCTTGTCACTGTTACTATACCGCGGCATCTGTGTCTGTTAGTACACAGGAAAAGTCTGAGTAACACTCTGAATATAATACCCAGCGTTATATATATAATATGAAATTTTAAAATGAATATATTTTCTTTCGGTGTTCTGGCTCCATGGATATTTGTTGCGCGAGCGGCAAAGTTTTGTTTTTATTTGCAATTTCCGTCAAGGTCAAACCAGCTGTTCATTATCGCTGTGGTTGTAGTTTTTTCCTCATTTTGGCCTGGCGATGGGGTAATTTTTGCCACCCCTCGTTAACTGAAGTCATACTAGAGAAATGAACAGATGGAAGCTCGAGAAATTTCAGACAAAAGAAGAATGCATTCGAATTATGTGAGGAAAGTTTCCACTAAATGCAAACTATTTATTCCGGGCTATGAGTATGCTGGGAATTAGCAACAGCTGCAAGGCAGGCATATTACGTATACGCAGGGTGAGCCATGGGACCAGAGTCAGCTGGCTAATTGACGACAGCAAATGAACTAGAGAGAGTCCCAGCACGAGAGACAGAGAGAGAGATCGCCAAGCAGAGTGATATTATATAGAGGGGACAACTGGAACGATCGGAGACTGCAAACTGAGAAGAACTGCAAACGGAGAAACCGAGAAACTCGGCCTGAGATAATAGCGGTGACTTTTCCAAAGTCGTGAGCAGAGCAACAAATCCGTGGGACTGAAGGTGAATACCGTTGAATTGCTGGATGCTCGGAAAGCTTTCGCTTGGAATTATATTGTTTTATTTCTTTATATAATTGTTTTGGCCCGCGAGCTTTGCGGAGATATCAAATATTTATCTTTCGTCTATTTCGTGTTTCGTAACGCGCGTTCCTTATTGGCATTAATTATGAAAGTCACTTCCTTGATTTGTCAGTTATCAGTCAAATATTTAATTAGTTTCCTGAATCGAACGTTACCTCATCCTTATCTGGCATATTCACTAATTTGAACACAATCAAAAAGTCTCTTGAAAAGCCGCGAACTTCAGACAGGTTCGCGTTATCTGCGGATATAAGCGATTATCTTCACGGTTTATTTAACGATGAGTTTAGCCGTTGGTTAGGCAATTATTGGGTAAATTTTTTTAAATCCTTCTCTGATTGTTTGTTTTCTGATATTCACTCGCGATTTATTTTTATATTTATACTTCGAAATTATGGAATTTATCGCAATTTTGTGGTAATTTCTTTGATATTATCCAGCGTTTAATTTCCGGTTATTTTTAACACCCAGTTCGGCAATTTCAAATACTATTCGTAATGTTTATTTTTTGTGGGGAACGCGCGCGTTTCTTTATTTTTCCGGTCTGACATCCGCTGGCGACGCGCTGCTTTTCCATTCTGAATAGCGGTTCCGATTTTGTCGAAAGCTTTTCCCGCTTTCAGTTACTGAGGCAGCGACGTCGACGGCAATATAGAGATATTTACAGAGAGGGAGAGAATAATAAATAAAGAGAAGCCCTCTGGCGATTACATTTCGGATTCATATTATTTGTGATTCCCATTTCGGTTTGTTATTGTTTTCATCTTTTTCTTGGCACTGCAATTTTACAATTAACATGGCAGCAGTGGTGATAAAAACAGCGAAAATTATTAGAGGCGGTCTAATCGGAGCGGGTGGTGTGATGTTAGCCAGAAGGGGCTTTTTTCTAAGCCAAAACAATAGGCACTTGATAATAGAACTGCAGTGCGATCCATAAGGTGCAATGTGTTTGCGGAAGTAATTTCATTCTAAGTGGCCCCAAGGTGGGATCACACAGCTGCGGTCAATAGAATGGGAATATAATTGAAACAAATTAACTGCTAATATATTTACTTAAGACAGCTAATATGGAATTCATGCAAATCTAGTTAATCTACATTACATTTAAATTTTAAGTAAAAAAGAAACCTGAATAAAAATAAACCGTCAAATCGCATTCCTAATTCCTATTATTCTAGCCACGTCTGTTCATTCACATGCATGGCTGGCAAGGTCGCAATTTTCGAGCGTGCCAAGTGGTTGACGATTTCCCAGTGTGAACATTTATGAAACTCTGTAGTTGCATTTCATTCACAGCTGCTTGGCACCGCTTTGTTTACAATGTAAACACGTGCTGGGGGAAAATTGCAAGAAAAACACACAGCAGAGAGCGACTGAAATGCAAAGAGAGCAGCGAAGACAGTGCTGAGACATTGCGTATACGCATCGTTGGCCAGCTGGCGAGGGCACGTGAATGAAGCGTGTTTGGGAAAGTTTAAAAATAGCCAAGCGGGGCGACAAAATTGTGTTATTGTGTATTATCGTCATTCTGGGGCCAGAGGAATGCCGTCTTCGCCCCCCGGCCCCGCGGATAGAATTTTAGCAAGGCCACCGCCATCCTTTGAGTTCGTTAAATAAAATGAACAATTACGAGCACCAGTCATGAGCAGCCAACTACTCAGCACGAACCGGCAGCTGACTCTCTCGCCATGAAGGTTAGCCAAATGTCAGTTCAGGACCCCTTCCCTTGTTAGTCCTGTCAAAGGGGAGATGTCCTTTTTATAACACGACAGGCACAAATACAGACGCAGCGCTGGGAGCTCCACTTCCGCGTTGTCACACACGGGCTTCGCTCGCTTAACAATACTAGTTTTTTAGCTTCTTTTTTATTACGGCGTGATGGATGATGGCTGCAGGAAACGACGTCAGCTGTTATCATTTTTAATCATGGCTCTTTCCATTTGAGAACCCATCGTTGTTGTGACCTTTTATCCGATTTATGCATTTTTCCATTACTTGCTCTTACTCTTCATATCCCTTGTCAAGTGCAATATATTCGTGATCAAAGGAAAACATTTCCAAGAGAAAATAATTAATTGCTCTTGAGATTTAATTTATGGGTATATTCGTTCCTTGGTGATTGAGAACTTAAAACACTCAAAAAAACCCAATTACCTAACAGCTTCCTAACAAATATTTATTTAATAAATTATAACCCTCTGAAATATAATTTTTTTTTTAATTTTAATTTTTAAGGGATATTTATCGCACTTAGCCACTCAAGACGCTCCATCTGTTCATACTTTTCCGCTAGTCGGCACTTTTGTTCTTTGCTTTCCTTTTGCCAGCCACACTTATTTTTAAACACGAGCCCCTAATCCACGGTGAGCTCTGAGCTCTGAATAGAGGGGGCGCCCCTTAGGGGTGGTGGTGGTAATTAAGTCGCAAACTGGCGGCCACTTGATGCAGCAGGCGGGATGCAGGGCAATATACGCTGGGTAATAGACGAAGACTAAGCTCCGCCGAGTGCACTTACTTCTTGGCATCGGGCGACTTGCAGGGCGGGTATCCAATTAACCGGACACGGGATGTGCATTGGCATTATCCGGTTGGGAGGCTCTCCGGGTGGTCTGGGGTCTGTTGGGTGTGTGTGGGCGCTGGCTTTTGGCTTTTGCCTGTCACCTTCAGCAGTTCAAGTTCAGTGGGGAGTCAGTCCACCAGGGAGCTAATGGCAGGGGTGGGCACCTCTCTTATCGATTTGTACGCACAAAATTGCGATAATCTTCACTTGGCCGCTGGATTACCACTTGGACGTGCACGGTAGGTTCCTGTTCCTTTGGACAACGAATGGATGGAGGTGGCAGCTGCTGCACTGGGAACAGGACCTTGAGAACGGAACCGGACCGACCTTGCAGGTCGAGAAAACGCGCTAAACTGGGGGCGACAACATGGAAAACATGACTTAACAGGGAGGCCCATAAGGTGGTTGAGCTGGGAAATGTTAACGCAGCAGGGAAATGCTTAGATAAGCTCTTCTTTGAGCTAGAAAATTGAGAAAGTAAGTGAGTAAGTATAAATAATTAACTAAGAAGTACATTTATTTCAGGAACACTCAAATATATTTTGAAGCGAATATTTATCTATTTTTGGTTAGAATTACTTTGCTTGTGTTACAGCTGTTCACGCACAGAGAAAAGAGAAAAGCTTTTACAAAGGGATATTCCCCAGCTGAGCTAATGATTGGGAAATTCGCAGCGCCATCTGGGAAAAGTTTCCTTGTGATTGGAAATTGATAAAACCATAGATTAAAAATATAAATTAAATAAATATACAAATAATTAAGTCTTTACTAATACACAGTAGTTTTGAAACGCACAGATCGGGTTTTAAGATAACGCTTATCTTTATCTTTGAATTTACTACCGAAGGTCGTCTAAATTAATTATTATGCCCCCCTTAAAAATACATTAAACACCATAGCTTTACTCATAAATATTTATTCGGTTTAGTACAATAGGTAAGCATGCACACTGATTTAATAATAGCTTTTCATGATGATTCTTTGTCTTTGAACAACAGGTTATTGCATGTAGTAAGCGGTAGAAGGACGCGCTCCTTTTCAGAGAGAGCAATCCGAATAGTTTGCACTGTAAGCTGAGCATAGGTGTAAGTGCCTGTGTCCGAGTGTGTGTGTGTGTGGGTGCGGGGGACTCCCCCGGTCAAATGCCTAACATATTAAATATATAGATAGTAACGAACGCAACAGTAAGCCACAATTGAAAATCACATTGGGTCCTTTTAGGTTAAAGAATGCAAAGAACGGAGAGGCCGAAACGCAATAAATAACAACAAATGCCGCAGAGTGCCTTTAAAGTGATGTGTAGACGATCCGCATGGATCAACTGCCTGCAAAAATACAACTCTCTTTCTCTCTCTATGCCGGAAAATAGTTATTCTCTCTAAATCTCTGTAATTTCCTTGGTTAAATCACTGCTTGGACAGCCGGACTGGAGCCGTCCGCTGACTATCTGCGCAGATCGATGACCTTGATCTTGGCCTGGCCATCCATCCGGATGTGCTGGGCCTCCATGAACAGCGGCGGGTCATTCGGGTGCGGATGAAAGCCCGACTGCCGACACTGGGCAATGTAATCCAGTCCATAGTGCGGTGTGAGTATAAAGAAACCAGTGCTGCAAGGAGAAAAGATAAGCTGGGTGCTATCTAAGATGAGTCACAGTCACGGGCGGCATGACTCACGTGTTGTACTTGGGGGCACACACAATGGCCAGAGCCTCGGGCATCATCATCTGGTAGGAACAGTGCGTGTGCAGGTCGACGGAGGACAAGAATGCAGTCTGGGTGGGATGAGTCTGCAATATATAAAAGTTTCTAATATCAGTATATAATATAAGTCTTTAATGCAAAGTTTAAGCAATATAAAGATAACCGCTTTATGTTTCATTCGCTAATTAACTTAATTTTAAATCTGAAAGACTACTTACATGTATCCATCCCAGAGTAATCAGTTGCATCTGATCCTGAACATCGAATATCTGCTCCTCATGCATCGTATTGCAGCTGTCCGGAGTTCCCTGCTGCTGCGGCGTAATGATGTGAGTGATGTAGAGCTGGTTCTGGGACAGATGACCCGCCAGGACACCGCACGTCTCGATGTTCTTCGAGGTGTTGGCATGTGCCAGCTTCAGGAACACGTCCATCGTATCACCGGGCACGTGGACGAGGCGCAGTGAGCCCGCCAGCAGTGAGTCCATGCGGTTGTAAGCCGGCTTTTGGTTGCGATCGAAGCTGGGCTTGGAGCTGGAAGGAATTAAAAGAGAAAGTGCGTAAAAATATAAATAAAATAAGTACAAAATAATAAATAAGTACAGTTATTAAACTGACATTTAAACCCATAACTATCATTGAAAAAATCGGGCAAAGTCGTAAAGATAATAAGACTATCAGTTTAATGGCTGTATCAGTCGCCTTATCGGGTTTAATCAAAGTGGGGATCGTTTTTTATAGCTGCAATTAAATACGATCGCTTGATAAATAGCAAACCTTGCTTGCTAAAAGGGGGTGCATGTTTGTTTGGGATATTCCCGATAGAACAACATTAAACTTTGAAGACTTTCAGTATGAGTAAACACTTGGATCGCTTACGAAGCTTGATGGGTCTTGAGCAACTATATTGAATTTCAATTACTAATGGTGGTGTCATGGAAGTTTCCATAGATGTCGATGCTGGTTGCTTGGTTTCTATTTGCGGTCAAGTTAATCATAGAATATAGTGTCGAAATACAAGGTTTAAATTTAATTTCAATTTTTGTAAAGAAACTCGGAATATTTAAGGATTTATCAGTGTGACAATCACATTTCACTAACTGAACTTACTTGGCTGTCTTGTCGGCATCGTTGCTGGCAGCTGGCAGCAGGAGTCCCGATCCCGGCAGACTCCTATTGGCTGCCGTAGGGAAGTCATTGGGATAGACCACCTGATCCAGAAGGCCCAGATCCGGTGCCGTGGGCTGGTTACCCTCGTCGATGAGCACGTGCAGGTTGGCTGGAATCAGAGATGGCACACCACCGCCGCCGGCCTGCTCCCGTTCCCGCTGACGCTGCCGTTCGCGCTCGCGTTCCCGTTCCCGCTCCAGCTCCCGGACCCGCTCCGCCTCCTTGCTGGCCAGGAACTGCTCATATTCGCGCTGGTAGTGCGTGAGCAGCTTGGCGCGCAGCTTCTCCGTCGTGGGCATGATTTCATCCTTAATCTTCTTGTTAATGTCACGCACCTCGGCCTTGACGCTGCCATAGTCCGGATGCTGGCGAATCTTCTCGATGAAAAGGGTCATGTAGCGCAAATACAGGATGAAGGCGTTCTCGTGATTGCCCTCCCGCAGGTAGACGTTCGCCATGCGCAGCATCTCGGTGCCGGAGCGATAATAGCTGCAAGGACACACATACACATTGGGTTGAAGCCTTCGAGCTTGGCAAGGTCGATGTGGCGGCCTTGGACGAGCCTGAGCCTGAGCCCGAGCCGCACGCGACCCTGGAGGCGAAGGACACTGGAGTCCGGACTCACCGCGTAACTGGCATGTTCTTATCCACTTCGATGAGGTTGCCGCAGTGCGACAGGTGCTTCATCCGCTCCTGCGGCTCCACGACGCCCATGCTCATGTTGTTCACTGCCTTTGACATGGCTTCTTTCGCTGCTCCTCCTCCACTTATAGTTCACTGCCTTCGTACCAGGTGCTCCTCGCTCTCCGCTCTCCCTGCTTAGTGTCTTTGCTTGTGTTGTTGTTTTATTTAACAATTTTGCTTGGGGAATTACTCATAATTTCGCAGGTGTAGCAGTGGCGTCTTCTCTGGGCAAAAACATATGTTCGTCAGCTGCAAAATCCAGTGTTGCCAGATGAAAATTTTGCTTTCCTCCTAAAAAATCTCAAATAGTCATTATTTACCCCTAAAAAATCCAGACTTTCCCCTAAATTTAAAAAATATGTTAATGAAATCAAAACTCAATAAATTCGATTTATTTATTTTGTATTAATTGCTATTTATAAATATATTTATGCTTAAACGAAATAGGTCTTTGAATTATTTATTCAATTATTAATTGGATTAACAATCAAATTTATATTCAAAACGTAATAATGTTGACTGTTGCAATTGTCCTCTTTAAACTCCTTTTCGTTGCCAATTTGTCCTTGAATCTTATTTGCATGTTGCACTCAACACTTGTGATTTCTTTTCTTTTCATCTTTTTTTCTCACTAGGATTTCTTAACTAATAAATTCAATAACACAAATAACACGGCAAATTCAAAATTTGTTTTTTTTTTTTTTAATAAATATTTAGTATAAATATTATATATAAAGTTTATATTAATTAAATATAATATAATGAGTATTAATAAAAATTTATTAACTCACTCAGGCGAATTCATGGTTGTTTTTTTTTCAGACTGCCAAAGGCAACTGGTTTTAATCATTTAATTTAATCACTTTATAAGCAAAAATATGCTTAAATAAGCTAAAGTGTCATCACTGCATCGGTCAGCCGATTTTCGCTGACATGGCAGCTGGTCACACATGATTAGATTTAAATGAACGTTATCTTTTGAATTTTTGAAAACTTAATGGGGAGCAACTGGATAGATAAAAGTATAATATATACAAATATATAAATAAATAAAAAATAGTTTTTCCTTAAGGAATCACCGTCACTATTTAGTTAGTAATCATTGACGACGACATCTTCCTTGAGCTCTGAATTAGAATGAAAAAAATTTAATTTATGAATTACGATGGCTTGAAATAAAAAAATCATGGGTGACAAGCAGTCTTTCTGAATGCAGGAATCTGTGGCTTCTTACCTGAAGAAACCATTAAAGTAAAAAATTACCTTATTTGCGCTTATTTTCAAAATATATATCGTTCTGTGCAACCACTCTGCTTCGATATTATATTTTAAATATGTTTCATTCCATTCCTAAGTGTCGAAAAATAAAGCGAGGATTACTAGATTCGGTGATGAATCCTCTTCCCTGAAATTTTTGTTCTTTTTCAGTTTGTAGTATAGTGTTATTTGTTTATACAATCGATTATTGCTTTGTATCTTAATCGAACTTCCATTATTAAATTTTTTGGTAAAAGTGATTTACTTAATGGCTATTGTTTTATTCTTGATAATGGAATTAAGACGACAGCACGTGCCGAGTAAGTATAATAAAAACTTCACTTGCATTGGTTACATTTTATAAATGATATGTATAGTATAGTACCTATACCCTTTGAAACATTCAATCCACTAATTATTCAGTAATTTTACTGCGTATATTGGCTTAATTTAAAGTTTTTTTTAATAAATGGATTAAGCTCCTTCGTGAAGGTTAAACCTTACTCACATTTGTCGCCAAATTTTAATTTTGTCGAAAGTGAGACATTATTTTGCCCCTTTCAATTGCACCTACCTAATCCGTATCGGTGCAAATAAAACTCGGCTAATCTAGGTAATACACTCAAAATAGGCGATAGTTACTTCGTTATCGGCTGATTGTTTAAAAGACCCCTCAGCGCCGGATCGATTCGATTATGGAAAATCATTGGAAGTCCATTCAGTAGTAGCGCGTGGCTCGATCTTGAAGGAAGTCGGCACGATTTCACTCTCCTGGTTCTCCGAGTTTTACTATATACTGTACTTTTGAGGTAAGTAAAATACCAAATAGCAACCAAATTTAATTAGCTGTGCAAATATTGCAATATCAGAGATTATCTCCAGTTTGCGGGGGTCAAAGTGCACACTTGTTTGTTTTATATTAAGCACTAAGTGGCCCAATCTACAGGCTGATCTGCGGAAACTAACACGGTGATATGATAAGCTATCGCCGGATTATTTAAGGAATGAATATCTGGGCAAAACCATACAAAAACAGTGCAGGTGCGAATATTGGAGAGCCTTCGAGGGGGTTAATAAATAGTTTAAGACCGATAAAGTCTATTCTTATTAATTAAGGTGAAACTAACAAATAATATCAATAAGCTTTATATTTATAATATTAATGAATAATACATTTTTGGTACCAGTAAGTCCTTTTACAAGCCATTACAAAAATTCTAGAAATCTATTCCTTAACAGTTTATATTTTGTCGAACAACTTATGAGTTACTTTTCAAGCTCGGATTCGTGTGAACAAACAACAAATGAGAGACTGATGACTTGTACAACTGACCAACTGACCGATGGACCGCACGTACGCCCCCAAAGAGTAAAACAAATAATATAAATAAAATCCAAAGAGCTGAAAAACCATTCACAGATGCGAAACGCCGAAAGCCGAAGCCCCGAGCTCGGACTCGGACTCGTACTCGGAATCGGTCTCTGGATTGAGTTGGAATCGGTTTGGTTTGGTCGATCAGTCGAGTGCCAGCTTGGGCGCAGACCAGGCGACAGTTTCACGGATCTCGATCTCGGTTCGTTGCGTTTTTTTAACTCTGAGATAGTTTCGTTTTCGGGGAGGGGACAACTAAACACAGTGTCGGTCGCGTTCGTGGAAAGATAAATAAAGTGGATAAAAAGAGAAAAACAACAAATAAAACAGGGGGGCCAGCGTGTTTTGAAATCGGTTTTTGGCATCGACAAGCGCCGAAACTGCAACTGCAAATGCTGTACATTAGCCGCACGGATTATAATCGCCCCCATTTGGCACTAATTAAAAGGCCAGCGAGCGCGTGATAAGCTGACAGTAATTATAACAATAATTATAACAATAATTGGCAGCCGGGCCAAGTTTAAGCCGGCCATTTCAATGGTCAAAGTGCCCTGAAGTGCGTCTGCGAGCAGTCGAGTGGCCAGGAGTTCGTTGCATAAGCCTCCGAAAAACGAGTCCGAGCATCCCTTGCCCAGTGCAGGCAACCTCACCGCGGACTGTATATAGTATAAATCACATAATATAAGGCGTATGTGAGAGCCGTATTAAGTGCCAAAAGTGTATATATAAAAGGCTCATCAACCGAAATCTTCTGTAATTCGCTCAATTGGCGCGTTCTGTTGTCCGGCGATCAGCGTTTGGAGGCCTGTATCCAAGAGATACTGTCCCACTGGATATCCACTATCTGTATCTCTTTCCTTTTGGCGTGTAAGTCTGCCTTACATTTCGAGCAAAATCCCACAAGTATCTGGAGTCCGAGTATCGAAATCCGCACATGCGTAAATGTATCTGTAAGCCCTGCGTAAGTATCTGTGCGACGGCCCTGCAGCTGCGAGCATATTTATTTAATTTCGTTTTCAATGTCAGCCCCGCGGAGTGTAAATTATGCAAAGTGTTTGTGACCACCACGGGGTTTTACTATGCTTTTGAGGCTTACGAGGTGGAGGCCCCATATGCTGCTTTACATGCATGGCAATTACTCACTCGATTTCCTATTTAACGCCTTTTGCGGCAACACTGAGAGTTCTATGTGGAACCCCGTCTGCATACAAAAGAAGTCGATTCATCATGAAATGCGATTCGAAGAGGAACACAAAGTAGGGGAGCTGGAGGTGTGGGTCGGAATACCCCAATACTTTTGGTTTCAAGACACACACTCGCGGTGAACATAAGAGTATTTGCTTAACGATGTTTTATATTCCTCATTTACCATTAAGTTAAAGTTTAAATGGGATTATATGCTAAATGTATTTTCACAAGATTAATTTGTAATATTATTGGCATATTTTGCAGTAATTTTTACTAAAGATTTAAAGACTAAATAAACGGAAGGTGCAACCTGTTAAAATTAGGAGAAATACAATCAATAAATAATACATTTTCACAATATTAATTTATAGGCATATTTTTGTAGTCCCAAATTTGTAACCTCCACTGTAAGCTAGCCATTGAGCCGCTGAAGAAGCCGCTTTGCTTTCGCAACTGATAAAAACCGGTTCCGGAGACCGAGACAGAGACGGGTCTGATAAGAGATACCCCGGCTTCGATCGCCCAACTGCGGGTCGCTTGTTTGCTTTGTTTTTATTATTATTATTATTGCTATTGTTATTGTTATTGTTATTGCTGGAGGTCACACAACGCCCCAAATCTGAAGCCGAATCCGAAACCGAATCCCAGACCTATTTCCATTCGAGGTGAATTGAGGGGGGGTATTTCGCATGTGTCCACTGTGTCCACAGCCGGTTGATAGATGGATGATGGCCAAGCGATCGCTTTTGATAGCCTTTCAGCTGTCCATCATTGAATTATCGCTTTCGTCACCATTATCGATTTGTTGCAGATATTTGCAATCTACGTGCGGATTGCCAAATTCGATTGAATGGAAATAGGCAAGAGATTGCCAGATACTATAAGTACCAATAATTTCTTTGGTTTCTCCATTTAACAGCCTAATTAGTTTCATTATTGGGCTAATAAAACTAAAATTATAAACAGGTATTCATAAACTAGCGCCTATAATTATGTATTTTTCATTGCTAGTCAGACTATTCGTGCTTAAATACTTCAATAGATTTTGAAAAATTGCTCTAAAATCAAGCGAGTTATATTCTGAGCTGTAATTAAGAGCTAACCACTTTTGTAGTAATTATCCACATTTTTAATTGCCAAAAATGTATGTCAACGATAAGGACTTTGGAATTGTTTTGAGTAATGTACAAAAGCATTATCTATAAATCTGGGAAAAATAAAAATATCACGAATAGTTAGGTTTTAATAAGTGTGTATGGACGATGATCATGCAAGTTGCACGACTAATTTTGAATGAAAAATAAATTGAGGCTTAATTTTAGCTAAAACAAATACTTCAAAGGAAATTAATTAAGGTTTTTAGACATAAAACGATTGCTTTGTTAGTTAATCTAGTTGAAAGTTATCCAAACATTTTAAAAACTCTAAATTTATTATTTAAATCTTTAAAGACCAAAGCTAAGTGCCTAGACCCAAAGATGGCCATTAGCAAGATTGCCTTATTGGCTGTTTTGGCCCTTAGCTCGCTCTGCGGATTGGCCAGTGCCACCTACAAGGTGGGCGTGGGCCGAGCGGACATCACTGGACCGCCAGTGGAGATCAATTTTGTGAGTATCCTTCATCTGTACATATTAAGATCTGGGACTTAAAGGACTCCTCTCTTAGATGGGCTATGCCAACATCAAGCAGGTGGGTCGAGGCATCCACACCCGCGTCTTTGCTCGCGCTTTCGTGGTGGAGGACGAGCAGGGCAACCGCGTGGCCTTCGTGAGCGCCGATGCCGGAATGATGGGCTTCGCTCTGAAGAGGGAGGTGGTTAAGCGCCTGCAGGCACGCTATGGGAACATCTACCACACGGACAACGTGGCCATCAGTGGCACCCACACCCATGGAGCACCTGGAGGCTTTCTGATGCACCTGCTCTACGATATCTCTATTCTCGGATTCGTGCCCCAGACCTTTGAGGTTATGGCTCAGGGCCTGTATTTGGTGAGTGAAATTACCTAGATTTTCCTCGAGAGTTTATTTACTAAATTACCCTAATTTACTTCTTTTATTCGCCTCCGGCAGTGCATAAAGCGCGCTACGGACAACCTGACGGCCGGCAGGATCTTCCTGTCGAAGACCACTGTCCTGAATGTAAACATCAACCGCTCGCCGAGCTCCTACCTGCGAAACCCCGCCGAGGAGCGGGCACAGTACGCTCACGACACGGACAAGGAGCTGACCCAGTTGAGGTTCATGGACATGGAGAACAACCTGCTGGGCGCCTTCAACTGGTACGCGGTGCACGCCACCTCCATGAATAACACCAACAAGCTGGTGACCAGCGACAATGTGGGCTACGCTGCTCTGCTCCTGGAGAAGGAATTCAATCCCAACAAGATGCCCGGCAAGGGAAAGTTCGTGGGTGCCTTTTGCTCCTCCAATCTGGGCGATGTCTCGCCCAATATAATGGGTCCCAAGTGCTCGATTTCCGGAAATGAATGCGATTTGCTCAGTTCCCGTTGTCCCGCTGGCGAGGGCGACTGCTTCGCCTCCGGTCCCGGCAAGGATATGTTCGAGAGCACCCAGATCCTGGGCCAGAGGCTGGCCGACGCCGCTTTGGGACTGATCAATGAGCGTCCAGGTGAAGAAGGTGTGGTCCATGAGAACCGGGAGGTACTCGGCGATGTGCGGTTCATCCACCAGTTCGTGGACATGCCCAACTACAACGGCAGCACCTATAATCCGCTGAGCCGCAAGATCGACAAGGTGCGCGGCTGCCAGCCGGCCATGGGCTACAGCTTTGCGGCGGGAACAACCGATGGACCCGGCGCCTTTAGCTTCGAGCAGGGTACGACCACGGACAACGCCATGTGGAACTTTGTGCGCGACTTTATAGCGGCGCCCACGCAGGAGGACATTGCCTGCCATGCGCCGAAGCCAATCCTTTTGGCCACTGGAAGGGTAAGTTATCCTAGGCGTTCTATTAAGGAAAAATATCTATGAAATCCATTCCCAGGCCACCTTCCCGTACGAGTGGCAGCCAAAAATCGTCTCCGACCAGATCCTGAAGATCGGCGACGTGATCATTGCCGCTGTGCCCTGTGAGTTCACCACCATGGCGGGTCGTCGCCTGCGCAACCAGATCAGAGCAGCTGCCTCTGCCGAGGGACTGGACACCGAGGTGATTATTGCCGGACTGACCAACATCTATACCAGCTACACGGTGACTCCGGAGGAGTATCAGGCTCAGCGCTACGAGGCAGCATCCACGATCTTTGGTCCACACACCCACTCCATCTACATGGACGTCTTCGAACGCTTGACCAAGGCCATGATGAAGAACCAGTCAGTGGAGGCGGGCCCGAGCCCGCCGTACATGAATGACGTGATGCTGTCCTTAAACACCGGAGTGCTCTTCGACGGCCACCCCATCAACACAGACTTTGGCTATGTGAAGACGCAGCCCGGCAAGGAGTACGGCATCAACGACACCGTGAAGGTCACTTACATCTCTGGAAATCCGCGCAACAATCTCTTCACCGAGAAGACCTACTTCACCGTCGAGCGCAAGATCAATGAGGATCGATGGAAGGTCGCCTACACGGATGCCAGTTGGGAGACGAAGTGAGTTTGGATTAAAGGGACTTAAACTATGTATCCCTAATTACCTACCTCCATTTTCCCTACAGAATGATCTGGCACCGCACCAACACGATCCTGGGCTTCAGCGAGCTGGACATCTACTGGAACATCAGTCCGCAGACGCTTCCTGGCGAGTATCGCATCCGGCACTCGGGCGAGTACAAGTACATCCTTGGCGGAAAGTATCCTTACGAGGGCTTAACGCACTCCTTTACCGTCAAGGAGGATTAGGGTTGGATTGTCACCTTGGAAGGAGCTGTCCTATAAAATATTCCTGGCCAGACATTTATCCGGCCCATCAAAAAGAAACAAGAAACCAACACAAAATCCATGTATTTATTTACCATTTGTAAGTGACGAAGGAAAAGCTTTATTTTTGCAGACGCGAATAAAAAAAGATGCCAAATTTTGTTAAAAATACATTTTGGAGCTTTTGTTTTTAACACAGAATTTTATAGAATCCGTTTTAGGTTTAAGAATATAAGATATTTGAGTTTAAAAAGAAAAAGTTCATTTTAATTAGAGAAGCGCTGCCAGAAAGTATGCTACGGATTGTTGTAGGAACATTTGTTTATTTTTAACCGAATGCAGATGCGTTTTCCTAACTTTAACCTAAAGCATACTTTGAGGCAGTGTTTTAATAAAGTGAATAAATCTAACTGAATTTTCTTATAATTTAATTAGGTTATTAAGTCAAATTTTATTTAACAATGAAATAAATTTCTGAGATATTTTTAAACCACTTCCAAAAGTTGCGCCTTCAACAGCTGTTCGAACGGAGTCCACAGCTGAGAGAGCAGCCAGTATGTGTACCGTGGAATGTATCTGTGGCTCTCCAACCTGAAGTGTAGGTGTGTTTCTCTCTCACTCTCTCTCTCAGTCTACAGGCCGTCTACAGGCAATACAAAACAGAAACCTGAAAAGAAACACCCGCTCTCTGGCTCTCTCCCTGCGTCTCTCTGGAAATGTATCTTTATCTACGGGCGTACGAAGCGGCAACAACATCAGTTCCATTCCAATTTGCTCAGCGCGCGGACGCAGTAATTGCAGTTAGAGATTCTCGGTTTCAAAAGATTTCGGAATTCGGTTTGAAAATCAAAGGGGAACGACGGGTGCACAGGTTCCAGAATTTTCGCCAGGACCGTACCGAGAATACATCCCAAAGATACGCGCATATTCGTTGTGCTTTTTGTCTAGGTTAAGTGCGCGTCTGTATCTGTGTGATACGCAATCGCAGTGCGTTTCGGGGCGATGCAATCGCAGTGTTCTCAAGGGATTGTAAACAAAGAACGTCTCAGGTGATTTTGCACAGCGGCAAGTCCAGGAGAGCAACAAGTTCAGCAAAGAAAACCAAAGGAAATCGGGTAGGTTGAGAGATACTTATGTCAAGGTACTGATTATATCTGAACATGGAAACCTCTACAAATATTTCTTGGTTCTCATGAGGCCGTGTCTGCCAGATAAGCAAGTAATAGGATACTCCAGATGTTCCCTGGAACATGCCTTCAATTCAGACACTTGTCGTGCGATTCCCCTTTGAATATTATAATATTTAAAGACATTATTCTCTAGGAATTCCTTCTATAAATACATGTTCTAGAAAGTCATCTTAGGGCTGAGCTGACGTGTTCATGTCCCGCTTCCGTCTTGCACTGATAACAGAATCTGGGACAAACAAAATTGAATATTCGATTTTGATTAGGAAGAAATGCTCTGTGTGACATTTTCTGTGATTTTTCATTCATTCAGACTGCGAGAGAGAGAGAGAGGAGAGCTGGCTGTATCTGTATCTGTCACCACATGGTCGGCGTTTCAATTGACCGCTGTCCTCCGCTGGACCGCTCTCCATCTCCCTGCAGCGCCCCATTTTCATCTCCAGCGGACTGGCGATAAGCCTCTAAATATCTGGACTCGAAAAAGTCTGTGTAGGCATATATAGTTTTTTGTTTCTCTCTGGGTGTGTGTTTATATAATGGGGGGCAGCAGTCGGAAGGAGGAAGCTGCCTCGTTTTCAGTCACGTAGTCAATTGTCGGCATTTGTTTTGGTTGCGTTTCGTAGTCGCTTCTTGTCTGCACTTTCCGCTCTCTGTTATGGTGCTCCTTTCTAGCTGGAAAGCAACCGTAATCAACCCCTAAGAGAGCGGAGAGTGGAACCAGTTCTGGAAAGGGGATGCGGAACTGGTTCCAGGGACGAGTGGCCAAATATTAATGAATAAGGATATTTTATAAGGAAATTTTTACAATTTTTAAAATATTTCTTCAACAATAAAAATATATTTAAACCGAACTTTAAAATGCACATTTTATTTATGAAATAGGTATCCAGCAACACAAAAAAATCCTTTCCAAATGCCAAGGATAATTCCCTTTTTTAATGTTCCCCTCCTTATCCGGGACACAAACCCTGTTTAGCAGCTTCGCCTGTGTTAAAATGCTTATCTAATTGGACGCATTTCTCCAATTAGCGTCTGGTTTAGGTGATTAATGCGTTTCTTTTTTTGTTTGAATTTTTTTTAAAGCACAATCGGCTAGCGACTTCAATAGCTTCAATTAACTTACGAGTTAAGCCGTGCTAATTTATGAAATTTATAATTTAGCCGCCCCTTTAGCAATTTTTTTGTGTTTTTGCCTTTGAACCAATTTGAGGCAAGCTTTTTAGCCAATATTTGTTTGCTAATTAGCCCCGCAATGGCAACCGGTTGGCAATATAGAGATGTCGATGTATTTATTTGAAAACGAAAGTCACTGCCTGGTGGAGACCAAAAAATCAGTGATGGATTCAGGAATCCCGAGATGAAAGTGATGACAATCCACTGACTGGATGTGCATGTGGATGTGCTTAGAGCACGGAAAGAAATATTGTGATGAAATGAGCTATAATTTGTCATATATTTACCCATTGGATAAATATCAAAGAGCTGAGAGAAACTGAAGGGCAGGCAGACTATAATAATATGGAACACTTAATCATTAAACGAATACACCATAAATTACCACTTCTTCTATGATTTATGCTCATATATATTTTTCGCAAGTGTGGATAGGTAGTTAACCCACTTCCTTGTTGGGAAGCACCACCCGCCGACTCCCCGCTTGAGTTTTCCCAGCTCATCTTTCGCTTTTACGACGCTTAACATCAACTTTGGACCGGTTTTGGATTGCCATTTCCATCTGGGACGCCATTTATGCTTATATTTTCAAGGTGAATTGTAAAATTTATGTGTGCACACGCTCCATGACGGCATCTGTCTGGCATTGGCAGGGGCGGTGTAATAAGGGGGCTGCCAGGGGTATTAAGAGGAGCTGAGGGTGAGCTGCGAACATTTGTCATTCATTGCTAATTAGCAAACTCGCTGAATGCACTTGAATCACTCTCCCCGCAAGTCCTTCCTTCCTTCCTGCTCACTGAATGTTTAATGCAAATGCACAGGGAGAAAAGTGGGGCATGGAAATGGGTTATTAATGTACATAAGTCTGATTGAGGCACCTCATAATTTAGAAACCATTTTCTCGTATGCTTTTAAAACAGAGGTCCGCACGGCCCTATCCCGCGGGATAGGAAATTTCTCAGTCGGCGTCGCTGCCTCACATGCACAGTATAAACGTTCGTGTGACTTCGGCACAGGTCTTCGGCTTCGCTCTCACGAAATTAAAGCACAGCGCTAGTGCTGCCGCATTCTCATGTTCTAGCTAAATCTAGCCTTTTTTAGCGTGAAATAGCTGTTTTTTTATTTATAGCTAGTTATTATGCATATACAAAAAAAGTTAGCTTTTTTTTTTGGACATATCTTGTTACTTATGAAAGAGAACCTTGCCAGCAACGCAATGGAGCAATGCTGCCAGATTTTGAGAGATAAAAAAAGCTAGATTGAAGAAAAAATAAGCTAGAATAAGCTAAAAATTAAAAAAAAAAGCTAAAAATAAGCTAACCATGGAAAACAT